>JAJOOH010000501.1:0-34532 GCA_029582605.1 Solanum gracilifrons | reverse complement strand
TATATATATATATAGTGATATATTGATTTGCTTCCACCTGTTCTTCTCTTCCTGTTGTTAAATTGTTGCTTTCGATTTGTTTATACCCTTATACCTATTACTTGTCGTTCTGAATTACAGATTGACTTATCTACTATTAGGTTAAAGTAGGTGTCATCATGACTCAAGAAATCTGATAGTGATAATTAATAAATGAGAGCTAAAAAATGTGAAGAAATTCATTAGTAAAAAATATATGAATATAAGGAGCTAACAATATTTTTATTTAACTATATTTCAAATTGACAAAGGACTCAAAGATTTTAACTTTTGTTTTAATGAATTTTGAGCCTACAGTTTAGAATTTAAAACTAAAATTGAACAGAGAAAAAAAATTAAAATTCCATGGAGGTTCAAACCCATGATGTACCGAACGAGAAGTCAAGCATTGACCACAAGGGTCGCAAGCGGTTGGTGCAAAGAGTGTCCTTTTAATTATTTTATCTTTTAGTTTATGTTTTTTTATATGTCTATTAAGTATTAAAAAAAATCGACGAAACAGTGTCATGTAACATCCTTTGGATCAACGAAGATCCTTCCCTAGATAAAAGAGACAAAGCGCTCAATTCAGAGCGACAATTAAACGGTTATGAAAACTCATCCAAAAGACCGTTTGGTCATTTATTTTATGAATTTGTAGAGGACAAGTTAATCCACGACATGTTTTTCTATCTTTTTTTAAGTCGTGTGAATTTTTACGACTTGTTTAGTTTTTTTTTTTTTTTGTTTACACGATTAGGATGCATTTTTGTTCTATAGATTGGGTTGGGAACGAAAGTCGGGTCTTAGGTCTGGACTCGTTCGGGCAGTTTGACAACTGGTACATGGGTATATAACACAATGAATCAGACACCTTTAGATGTCTTATTGATGGCCTTATGCAATTTCAAGCTTCAAGTGGTGTCATTCCATCCACGACCCTTGTTGGTAGTCTAAATGGCAAGTAAATTGATGTGTTTACCACCTCTTCCCAAAAAGACTTTGGCAACTTTTTTCTTTACAGAGCTCGGTTGCTTCATGTTCCTTACATGTAAAAGTTTTAGCATAACTATTCTTGCTGATAGAAGCAACACCTGCACTTAAATCTGACTCAATACCTACCATTGATTCTTCACGCTTGTGAATTCCTTTAATGAATGACATAGATGAGTCTTTTCTCAAAGTTCGATGACATATTTGAGCCTTTGCTCTTCCAAAAAATGATATAATTAATGACGTGGACAAATCATAATCTACCATGTGTAAAAAAAGGTTTTGCAAAATCAAAACTTTTTTCTATTAACAAATAATGGCATAGATGAGCCTTTTCTCAAATGGAAATGGCATAAATGAGTCAAACTTTTAATGAAGGACACAGATGAACCTTTTGTCAAAGTTCAATAACATATTTGAGTAACAACGATTTTAAACTATTTACCATTAATGCAAATAATTAAAATCCTACCAATTTTCCATTTCTTTTCATTGATATTAGAACTCTTTAATTAATTCATTTATATATTTTTTTTATCATAAATAATGAATAATAAGAAAAATATTATAAACCATGATAAACGTAATCAACTTAATTTGTGCTCCTTTTTAACCACATTCATATTTAGTGCTATTATAATCGAGTTTAGAGGAATGAGGATTAATAACTGATGCTTCGATGAAATTAGTTCAATATTGTAAATGCAATTTTCAAAATTCCTTTTCATGATTAAGTGCATGATAAATAAAGTTAGAGAAAGAAAACTGAAGAAAAAAGTGGCATCAGCTTGAAAATGCATCTTCTTTATGAAGTCGTACGCTTCCATAGTGTTCCATCTTAGCTACAAGTCCAAATTTATGTGACATTGGTTCAAATCAACAAGTATGGCACGCTCACAAGCTGATAGAACTACCACGAATTCAAAAGTAATACTAGTAACACAATTTTGTATCATTTTAAATATCCATTTCGTTCTTTCCCTCTCTAGACCCCACTTATGAGATTATATTGTGTATGTTTGTTTTTTTGTTTCTTCCAAATTGTGTTGGATCTTGTCCAAAAGTATGACACCAAAAACTACTTTTCACCATAGAAGTGACAATACTAGTAGCAACTAGCAAATTTCTATACATCCTTGAAAACTTGAAAGACTAATCCATAACCTGCTTATAGTTGAACTGTGCTAGCATTTGTAATGCACGGAAAAATAATTGGACTGTTGAATTTTATAAACAGATAAGTTCGATAATTCCTTAGAAAAATTAGCTCGTGGCCTTTGTTTTTTTCCTGAGCTTTTGTTTAGCAAATATAGCTGCAAACAGACATACAGAATGGAGTGCTAATGGTGTAAACATCGGGGTAAATCCATCTGCTGAAGGTGCGGATAATTTTGTACTGAAAACTTTAATTTGTCTTCTTTACGTGGATTGATTGAAGAATCAACACATACACTAATCTTTTTTAAATTTATTTGTACTTTTTCTTTGTTTTCTACCTAACTGAATTTTAAATGATCATATTCTTTCACATTGAAATAACTTTATGTAATTAAGAAAAGGATAATATAATGACTTCCTAAATTTATGAACAAACAAATCTTTTCATTATTCAGGAATGTTACCCTAATTAATTACACATTACTCAACTAATAATAGGCTGAACTTACTTACAGTCTCTATGTAATAAAAACTTCAAAAAGAATGAAAACAAATATGATTTTTGAGTTTCAAAGGAAGAAAACTCATGTCTTTATTCACAGAATAAAAACATTGCAGATACATAAAAACTAATATTCTGAAAGATAAATATCAATTTGAATACATTGAGATTACACACTACTTCATTTTGCTGTGCTTTTGCATTCTCGTAATAATTTTGTGTTCCAGTTCTTCAAACAACCTCGAAAACCATGATGGATATCGTGTTGCCAACAATATGCATGTATATTACAGACAGTACAATGACTAATCCACAACCATAGCCCATAAGAACTACCTGCCAATTGACAATTGATGAATCTCCTTCTTCTTCTTGATCAAGACCAAATTGAGTTGCCGCTTGTGGTACCCCATCATCACCACCACATTCTTTTGAGAGTGGAAATCCACATAGTCCATCATTCTCTTTGTATGAATTGTTCTCAAACGTATCATATTGTTTTCCTTTGGGAATGCATCCAACAAGATCTTTGTGAGAGAGATTTAAGACTGCAAGAAATGTGAGGGATGCGCGTTGTTGTGGAATTTCTCCGATGATTTTATTAATGAGACATTCAATGACTCAACTACAGATAATTGGTGCAATGATGTTGGTATATGACCTTTCAAGTTATTATGAGAAAAATTCAACATACGAAGCCCAATGAGATCTCCAATAGTACGTGGAAATATAACCTTCAAATCTATTGTTAGAGAGATCGATAACTATGTTTGCTTGATCAAAAACTTTAACAAATAGAAGATCCAATCCCTTTGTTGTAATTGTCAAAGTATCATATTAAACTCCCAGATATGAGGTTGTAATGTTTTCATTAATTATCTTCACGGCATGAAAACTATCAAAAAGACTTGCCTGTAACCTCCCACTAAATCCGTTGGATGAGAGATCCATAATTCGCAGTTGAGAAAAAAAGTTTTCAGTCCTTGAAACTTCTATGGGACCATGCAACTTATTTGATCTCAAACTTAAAATCCGCAAATCAGGTAGTGCTCCCAACCATTTTGGGAATGTGTCATTCAACTCATTATTACCTAAATCAAGCTATCCCAAATATTAGCAAAGATGGTGGGACTTTCCCCTCTAGCTTATTCCCATCCATGTTAATGATTTGGAGTTGGTTTCCAATACTAAAAGTTGTATTAACTGTCCCACTAAGACTATTGTTGCTTGATGAGTCCTCAAATTGGACTCATTTAGGGCTTTATTTTAATAGAAATAGTATCCTCAAATGCTTATTTTATCTCAATATCTGATGAAAATGCTTAAGTTTCAGGTATTTGAAGTTTTAGTGGAAGCATGGACACTTAAGCGAAAAAGGAACAAAAAGGCCGAAAAAAACGAAGAACCTGAAGCCTGAGCGTGGCCAAACACACTTGGCGAATTGTCGAAGGGACAAACTTCTCCCTTTATTCCAGTACGCGAAGCCCTGAATAAAAGGATCAAATGGCGATGAAAGAAGCAGTCGGTGCGTCGCCGATTAGTTCAGCGAAGCAGAAATATACCGCCCAATGATCCAGGACACAAACATGCTGAAGGTAAAGCACAAAAGGTGATGAACCAGAAGAAGGGCGAATCGCCAGTCGATTGGCGATTCACACTATCCTCTCCTAATGATCCGCCACAACACTTAATCTGAAAACTATAAATACTAGCCTTAGTTGCTATTTTTAAAGGTCCGAACATTATTGTTAATTTTCACTTTTAGAACATCAATTTTAGTATTTTTCTCTCAAGTTTGGAGAGGGTTTTGTGGGAGACTTGAAGAAAGGAGTTCATCTTCCCCAAGTTGGAAGTGGGTCTTCTCTATTCTTCTTCCTTTGCTTAAATTAAGGTTTAATTGCTTATACCCATTTGATTTCATTATCATTTTAGGTGTATTTTCTTATCCCTTGATGTGTGGCTAAAAACCCCCATTCTTGGGGTGTGATTTAGCAAATATGTGTTGATATTATTGTTGGGTCTTGCTTGCTGATAGGTTAGATGTATTTTAATGATGATTTCACCTAGTGGTTGTGGTTGTGGTTTAATTTAATGGGTTGTAGTTGCAAATACAAATCCACCCATGTGTTTTCGACTTTCCAAAGAGGGAGGTCGCGAAACCAAGACCGCTGGACTAATGGCCTAAGAAGTGGGTCGACATGAGGGTCAGCCCAAAAGAGTGAGCCCTAGACCTATATCCTAGCACTCAGCTCGAGAGAGTGAGTGGGGTAAGGCGTAGGTTGGCCTTCATGCGGCAAATGGGTGTCCGAGAGGAACGCATTTGAAACGGAGTAAGTTGCCCGACAGGGAACTTATTTCCATCTAAAGCTTAGGCTAGTCACTATTATCTTGCAAATTTTCTATCGAAAGCATGTACCCAACTATTTATCTCAACTTGTATTGCGGTCACACCTCAAGAACTTTTCCCCATACTTGATTTTCTTGTTATTTTTGTTGTTTTTATTACTTGTGGCAAAACCCCTTTTGATATTTGACACTTTCATGTCACCCACCAAATTTACAATGTTTTTATTCACAAATCTCTTTAGCTACGACTAATTAGAATGAAATTCTAATTAACTACTATTTTCGCTACCACTCCTTTGGGACACGAGCCCAACCCTTGGTTGGGTTACTATAATATAGACTATCGTAGACACTTGTACCGTAGGTTAATGTCGTTGGTCACGATAAGCATCAAAATGGGGCCGTTGTCCGGGAGTGGTGTCACGTGAAAATGTAGTTAACTAGAGCTTTCTATTGTTTTTAGTGTAGTTTTACTAATTTTACTATTAGTTTTGTTTTTCTTTTTAGTTGTTTGTGTGTGCAGGTACCTTAGCATTGTTGAGGGAAGGGGTGGCAAGTCGGTTGAGATAAATCAACAAGTCGAGGGTGACTCCAAGTTAAAGGAGTTGGTATCTCAACTGAACGACTTGGCCACCAAAATAAAGGAGGTGGAAAACCAGTGCAAATGCCAAGGGAAGCATCCGCTTCTTCATGAGCAAGAAAGCTGTAAGAGTGATGAGAAAAAGCGCATCGATGATACTCTATTGATCATTCTCCAAAAGCTTCATGAGCAAGATAGAATGCTAGAGGCGATGAAGGAGAGCATGGAGGTGTTGAATCTAATTATTGGTTCTCACTCAAGATCAATCAAGGTGATTGAAGACCTATTGGACCACGCACTGCCGTATCTCTACCCTACCAGCGAAAGAGGGTTGCCTAATGGAGTTAGGTCAAACCCCAATGATGAAGCTTGATTGAAAGCTCACGTCGAGCCACGACGTTAAATAAGGCACTTCTTGGGAGGCAACCCAAGGTTGTAAAAATTTAGGATTTTACTTTTATAAATAATAGTGTGTTGATGTTGCAGATAAACCAAGGAAAGTGTGGAAATTTCAGGTTGGCGAGCAAAAAGTCCATTATGCGAGTCGCTAAACAGGTCAGCGAGCCCGATTGGATCCGCCGTTTGGCTCAATACAAGAGTTGTACAAAGCCTGTAAAATTCGGCGAACTCAAAAAGCAGCTCGGCGCATCGCCAACTTGCTTGGCGATCTCGATGCAGACCGCCGATCTCACCCCCAAAAAATTGAAGATTTTGAAGAAAGGACAGGATAAATGACCACTCGGCGGACCGCTGAGTGGGTCGGCGAGTTGACTAACATCGTCGAATGGACAAGAACTGAACGGTTATAAAGTGCCAAAATCTCAGAATTTTTAAATTTTCCCACTCTCCCTCCTTTTAAACTTCTCACCTTCACATCAAGGTAATATTTTCTAGATTATTTCTTGCCTTTAGTATTGTAGTCGATAATTAGTGCTTGGGGTTGGATTCCTTTGCTATCTAGTGTTTCAAAAACAATTTGATCGGCGTTAAAGGTTAGTCTCTAAAACCCCAAAAAAAAAATTAAAAGCTTTTAAGCTCTTTTGCAATTGTAGTATCAGGTTGACGTGTTTTGGGCCTCTCTGATGGTCATAGGTTGTCGTGATGCTCTTTTCAAGTCGAAACCTTTGCCTAAATTGTCTTAATAATCGAATGTTTTAGTGCTTGTGTTATGATTTTGAATGAACTCAAAATGGGTGTTGCATACTCGTTGTTAGGTTGATTGGGTGAAGTCTAAGTAGCCCACATTTGTGCTAAATAACAAAAATTTCTCAATGAGGGAATGGGCGACAACATTCTTAAGGGTAATCGTAGTTAAATAGCCAAAATTGGCAATACCGAAAGAAGTCTGAGTAGTCCGGGGTGATGGGAAGTATGGGTCTTGTGTAAATTTCATCTATGCATGCTTTGATTGCATTATCAGGGGTTGTGGGGTTGAATTTGAAAGAAATGGGCTGAAAATAGAGACGGTGGGTAGTTTGGCGAGCTGAATCGAACTCGTCGAACTACTCGGCGGTTCGCCTAACATCCCCATTTTGCCTTTAATTGAATGCTGCATGTATTGATTGATTTGTTACTTTCAGCAGTAAGTCTGATATCGCCAAGCACACTCGATGACTCGCCGAAAGCCTCCTTATCTACCCCTTTGTCTGCACCATTCTACCATCTATGCATCATTTTTAGTGAAGCGCTTGAATGGATGTGCACTTCACCAACTGTTTTGGTGAAGAAATTCTACACCCCTGTTTAAATACTGTCTAACTTTGGCTCGAAGTCTTTTACAGAAATGGCTAGACCAAAGGTCGCAGGGAGAGATATGCCACCCCGACATATAAGAATAAGAGATTTCAAAAGAGATGAAAAGATAGTAGAATTGGCAAAAGAGAGAAGAGAAAGTAATAAAGCAAGCTCCAGCATAAGGTCCCCATTGATCCCACTATTCCTTCGTGGAAACGCGGAGTCTACACGGCTATAAACTCCTTTTAGGCGAGCCATGAAGGGGACAAAATGGTTGTTGCTAACATCATTGCAGAAGCTAAGGCAAATGAACACAATGAAAACCAGAATGACAACCTGGGGACCATTGTCGAATTTCAGGCTAATACATCAGGCAACAATACCCCGACATATGGAGCAAGCGTGTAGACAGGATCCCCTCTTTACCACTTTCTATGTTCTTTCTTTACTTTAACTGTTGGATACTTATAAATTGCATTTGAGGATAAACGCCTTTTATTGTGGTAGGGTGTGGCTAACCTTTGTTTGCTTGTTATGGATATTTATGTTTTTGTGTACATATGGGTTGCCTGTTCCTTTTAATTTTAGCTTATAATGCTTTTCGTGGATGCTTGAACTTATGGCTCCTTTATGTTTTTAATTTGCAAAAATATTTTGACCCTTCCGAAAAAATTTCATTTTTCAAATATTTTCACCACCTCTTGTGTTGAAAGTGGTTGTTCTCGTACAAATTTGAGTCTCAGTTTCGCTCAAATACCGATTACTTGATAGTGCTCTCAATCGAACAAACATGAATGTTCGGTTATGACGATAATAAATGAAGTTGCATAGACAATATATGAACTCTTTGCATCTCGTAGTGATTAGCCATTTCTCAAATTGATTCTCTTGTAATGACTGTTGCACACTAGCGAAAGTGTGTAGTCTTGTTTGACTTAAGTGTCGATGCCTTGGGTGATGAGCATACTTTGAACCTTGCATGAATAATACTAGAATTTACCCCATTAGTCTGATTGATTTAGTAAGGTGTGCTCTTGAGATGATCTTAGGCAACTTTTGTAGAGCGTGAGCCAATTTGACATATACCTCTTTTGTGGCCTACCCGTAAGCGTGTGAAACTCTCTTGAACACCCTTTGAGCCTTACCTTTATTTGAAAGAACCTTGATGAGTTGTAGACCTTACTTGATCCACTACATATAATCCTCTTGATTTGTGGTTTAGTGAATAGCCAACTTAGGCCAAAGGTGTGGTGAAAAAGGAAAATGAGAAGTTAAGAAGTGCAAGAAAAGTCTCCCTTAATGGAAACCCTCCATATAAAAAAAAAGAAAAGAAAAAGAAAAGAAAAGAATGAAAAAGAAAGTTGTGGAATAAAAGTACAAAAGAAATTGGGTTTCCAAGCAATCCATGGAGGTGAATAAAAAGATGACTTAGAAGCACTAGAAAAAGAATTGATAAAGGAAAAGAAGAGGATGCCTTGAGAATACCACATCTCATGAGGAAAAAGTCACTGAGCCTAAATGACCATACATTTGCACTCAGCCCCATCACAAGCCTTAGAAAGACCTTTTTTATCTTGAGTGAGCCGAACCGAAGATCGATTGGAAAATAAGGGCAAGCCTATGGGTGAAAAGATACATTGTGTTCCTCTTTTTTGAGTGTGAGCATTGCACCTGATTCCTGAGCTTTAAATGATTAGACCTTTGTGTATGATTATGGAATCATTCTTTGTGTGAGGGCAATTAGATACTTTTGTTGAGCTAGAACTTGCATGAGTAGCAAGTATTGCTAGCATGAGAATATTTGGTAATGGTGTGTCACAACTTGAATCTTTGAGTACACAATTGAACCTTCGCATAAGTAGTTTTAGTCTTATTGTGTACGTTTATGATTAAGTCTTGTGTAGCACTAGTTGAGACATCTTATTTGAACTGCTGAACTTGAGTTTTACTTGAGGACAAGCAAAAGTTTAGGTTGGGGGTGTTGATGAGTCCTCAAATTGGACTCATTTAGGGCTTTATTTTAATAGAAATAGTGTCCTCAAATGCTTATTTTAACTCAATATCTGATGAAAATGCTTAAGTTTTAGGTATTTGAATGTTTTAGTGGAAGCATGGACACTTATGCGCAAAAGGAACAAAAAGGCAGAAGAAAATGAAGAACCTGAAGCCTGGGCGTCGCCAAACACACTTGGTGAATCGCCGAAGGGACGAACTTCTCCCTTTGTTCCAGTACGTGAAGCCCTGAATAAAAGGATCAAATGGCGATGAAAGGAGCAGTCGGCGCGTCGCCGATCAGTCCCGCGAAGCAGAAATATACAGCCCAATGATCCAGGACACAAACATGCTGAAGATAAAGAACAAAAGGCGATGAACCAGAAGAAGGGCGAATCGCCGAGTTGATCAGCGATTCACACTAACCTTGCCTAATGATCCGCCGCAACACTTAATCTGAAAACTATAAATACTAGCCTTATTTGCTATTTTTAAAGGTCCGAACATTATTGTTAATTTTCACTTTTAGAACATCAGTTTTAGTATTTTTCTCTCAAGTTTGGAGAGGGTTTTGTGGGAGACTTGAAGAAAGGAGTTCATCTTCCCCAAGTTAGAAGTGGGTCTTCTCTATTCTTCTTCCTTTGCTTAAATTAAGGTTTAATTTCTTATACCCATATGATTTCATTATCATTTTAGGTGTATTTTTGTTATCCCTTGATGTGTGGCTAAAAACCCCCATTCTTAGGGTGTGATTTAGCAAATATGTGTTGATATTATTTTTGGGTCTTGCTTGCTGATAGGTTAGATGTATTTTAATGGTGATTTCACCCAGTGGTTTTGGTTTAGTTTAATGGGTTTGTAGTTGCAAATACAAATCCACCAATGTGTTTTCGGCTTGCCCGAGATGGAGGACGCGAAACCAAGACCGCTAGACTGATGGCCTAAGGAGTGGGTCGACATGAGGTTCAGCCCAAGAGGGTGAGCCCTAGTCCTATATCCTAATACTCAGCTCGAGAGAGAGTGAGTGGGGTAAGGTGTAGGCTGGCCTTCATGCGGCAAATGGGTGTCCGAGAGGAACGCATTTGAAACGGGGTAAGTTGCCCGACAGGGAACTTATTTCCATCTAAAGCTTAGCCTAGTCACTATTATCTTTCAAATTTCCTATCGAAAGCATGTACCCAACTATTTATCTCAACTTGTATTGCGGTCACACCTCAAGAACTTTTCCCCATACTTGATTTTGTTGTTATTTTTGTTGTTTTTACTACTTGTGACAAAACCCCTTTTGATATTTGACACTTTCATGTCACCCCCCAAATTTACAATGTTTTTATTCGAAAATCTCTTTAGCTACGACTAATTAGAATGACTACTGTTTTCACTACCACTCCCTTGGGACACGACCCCAACCCTTAGTTTGGTTACTATATTATCGACGATCATAGACACTCATATCGTAGGTTAGTGTCTTTGGTCACAATAAGCATCATTGCTCACATAAAAAAGCCGAAGCAAACTCATGTGAAGTCCATCTTGATCATGTGCATTGTCTCTCGAGATTCATAGAATTTCCAATTTTGAAAGGTGAGAGATTTCAGAAGGGATAGGACCTGACATATTCGAATCTGATAGATTAAGATGCCTCAAGCTAGAAAGGTCACCAAATTTAGGTAAAATGTGCAACCAAGAGAAATCATTACGAGACAAATCAAGCCTTTTAAGAGTGGAGAGTTGAAAAAGGCTATTGTTGGGATGAAACTTGCCTTGAAGTTGGCTGCAACTAAAGTCAAGCTCAATCACTTTTCCCGTTGTCTCGTCACAATAAACTCCTGCCCATGAGCAACAATCAGTGCTTGTATTCCATGTAACCATCTTTGGATATGACTCAATATTTTGGTATGTTGTTTTGTAGAATAAATAAGAAACATAAGGAGTTATGGTAAACATGTGCTTAAACTGTAGAAGGAAGAGATCTTGATCTTTGGGGCACAAATGAAATATGGACGAAGAGAAACCAAATAGTTGACTGAGAAAGGCATAAATAAAAAACAATGATATATGTCCATTACCCATTTTTGCACTGAAATCAAAAAATATTTTCTATGTTCCTATGTGCAACAACTTTGATGAGGTAGATATAGCACAAAATAAAGCAAAGAAAATTTTGCTTCTGGTGCTTTGGAGTAAACATTTCCAGGAAGGTCACCTAGTCAATTTTAGAGTTATCATTTACATAGGGAACAAAATAGTTATTTAATCAACTTCAATTCTTAGAATAGAAAGAAAAGTCTACAAGAGTACAAATTGGTGTAGATATCTTGACAAAAACATTTCATGCTATAAAATCAAGAAGAGTTTGATTTGTTAGGATTAGAGTATTATTGTTTGATAACAACTTAGTGTATGGGTCTTGACTTACAAGTCAACAATGATGGACATATAAAATTAAAGATTAAATGACTCTTTTTGACTCATTAATATAATAGAAATGTTGGGAAAATTTTATTTTTTTATTTGATTACTTGATGGACATATAAAATTAAAGACTAAACTCTACGAGTTGGGTTCCCAACTTCCCATCTGTTTATTTAAGTTACTGTCACCATTCACCGTTCACTTCTTTCCTTCGTTGTATTAAAGTCGTAGTAACATAAAATAAAATTAGATTTCCTATAACAATTTTACATAAAATTATCATGTTCAAGATGTCGTACCTATATTGGAGCTCTACTAAATACGAATTCACACCAACAAATTTCACATTGAGAGATAAAATATTCACTATCAAACTAAAGTAGAACAATTGTCTACTTTGATTCTGATGCAAATGAATAATTTTGATTTATTAATTCTGAGCAATCACTTTCTGGCACAAGAAAATAGGGAAAAAATAGATTATTTTTTTGTACGCTTTCCTAACATAAATATTGTTAAGAACTCTCCGGCATGAAAACGAAAAAGTTTCTTGGAGGTTCCAAGGAGTAGAAAATATTCTAAGAATCTTTCAAACCTATACCAAGAATCTAGACAACCCACTCGATTTTTGGAGACACAAGCCTTTTCCACCCACACCCTATATTTTTGTTTAAGAATCTCTCTCTCTCTCTAGAGAGAGAGAGATTTGGATATAAGATAGATGATGTGGCACCTCTCAAAAGCTAGGATTCTTATTTATTTATTTTTCTCATTTTTTGAGCTTTTTCTTATTTTTTAAAATTCATGCAATATTTGAAAAAAACTCAAAAATATCTCATTTAATAGAAGATGAAACTGCCATGTTAAGAGAATTAAATTGGACAATTATGCTTGATTATTATTATTGACTTTGCTCATTCCTATTCCTAACTAATATTACTCTCTTCTCATGTCTTTTCGTGTAATTTCAAGTATGATATTGTTTCCATATAAATTTGAGCATAGCTGGGTAAGTATCTTTAATACACTTTTTATAATTATTCATTTTCAAGGAAGAATTGAGTGAATATTGAGTTATAATTTTCTTCTAATTTGGTAATGAACGTTTTATCAAGAATTTAAATCCATCAATCTTCACTCAATTCGTTTGCTTCGTCTAAGTCCTTTTAAAGTGTACCCTTACTTCCTATTGATTCTAACTACTCTAAACTACATCTAAACAACGAGAAATCATTCATAACGTGAATCATAACCCTTGAATTCATAATTCAAATTCAAGGTAGAGTTAAGAGTTAAGAGTTAAGTCTTGAGAGTTCTTTGGGGTCATTTTGAGAAGTCTTCTACAATCTTTTAAAACTTGTTTTTAGACTTGAGTACTTGAAGTTGAGGATGAGGAGAGTTCATTTTTGTTTAAATGATATATGGGAACTAAGTATTCCTATGAGTAAATATTTTTACATTTAAGAAGAGAGGAAACACTGATTTTCAATATAGTTCATGAGGAGTTTTGAGCACTTTCTCATTTAAGAGAAACATTTTGAGTAAAAATCTCAAAGTTGAGGATGACGAAAATGTTTTTTTTAAAAAATATATGAGCTATATATTTTCGGAGTAGTATTGAGCATCGATATGGGGGAGATTTCAAACAACTCACAGCCCCCATAAACCATGTAGCCAACGTGGGTAGAAAGGGTCATACTTTTTAGATGATTTCGTATTGCTTTTTAAGCATAGCTTAGTGGATCAACTTAGTTGAGGATTTCTATACCCCGGCAAGGTATATGACAGTTCTGGCAGCGCGGGCGAGATGATGTATCATCACATAGCTCATAGTGATGGTTGTCAGTTAGAGAATCTCCCAAACAAAGTTTATTTTGTATATTTACATACAAACTGAGTTATATTGTATTTTCCAATACATTGAGTTTTTATCTATTATTTTAAAAGCTTTTCTTTATATCGCATTATTGTTATTGCTTTTATATTGAAATGAGTTGAGATTGAGTTGAGGTTGAGTTTAGTTGAGATGAGGTAAGTTGTTTCTTTAGTTGTAGTTCAAGCTTATGCCATGTTTTAGATTTCACCTTGCATGCTCATACATTCCATTTACTGACGTCATTTGTCCTGCATCGCTTCACGATGCAGATATAGGAGATCATGGTCATCAATAGGTGCTTCGTTGATACCACAACGGTCTGAGTTAGCTTTGGTGAGCCTTCTTGCTTCCAGAGGATCCCTCATTTATGTTGTATCATTTCAGTTTTGTTATTAGGATGTCGTGGGTCTTGTCCCTACGTCCATCTCAGTTAGTAGAGGCTTCATAAATAGATAGACAGTGGTAATTCATGAGTCTTATTCATTTCAATTATTATGTTCTAGACTTGAGTTGTCCTTGAGGACAGTTTGAATGTTTTATTTCTAAAATATTCTTAGTTTATCTTTTGAGACAGTTGAGTAAAGTTTACTTTTGAGTTCATATGTTGTTAAGTCTTCTGCTAAGAATTGAACAAGGCCAAGGGTTCACTTGGGGCCAACAATGGTTCTCGAGTGCCAGTCGTGTTCAGGGTGAAGGCTCGGGGAGTGACAGAAACAACCTCAATTTCATTGTGGTTTGACTAACTCAACGAATCTCAGTTGACTTGCAAGTTGCTACAAAATTCATCAAGTGCAGAGTTGCATTGTAACACCCCTGAAATTTTTTGAACTAGGACTCGAACTATTATTTGTAATGAGTGAGATTTTTGCAAGAAATTTAAAATTTCTTGAGTGTTAAGGTCACTAGATGTAGCACCTTGAGTTCCAAAAAGAATCGAATTGGAAATACCAAAACTGAAATTTTGCAAGTTAAGCTAAGTATGAGTTTTGGGTCAACTTCAAACAATCATTACTCCTATATCAGGATGATTTAATTAGGTGAGCTACCAGATACCTTATGAAAGGTCTTCGAATTATCTTTCCAGCGCCACTGATTTTTCTCAATTGGGAGCTCTGAGTAAAAAGTTATGATGGATTTACTAACGTCGCGCAAACCTGGCAGCAGCTCCGCAATAGCTCCATCCTAAAACCCCTTAGGAGGTCATCTAAATTGACCTAAACGTGTAGAAAATCAGTTTTCTTAAATCTAAACCCTGTAATTCACTCCAAAAATTCTATGCTCAAGGGATTCAAGAAATGCTAAGGCTAGGGTTCATCTTTCAAGATTTTCCTTCAAGACCTTCAAGAAGATGGTTCTTTCATGTATATAAGCTTTCATAGTGTTGGGTTTGTTCACCCACACGCCAATCATGTTAATTTCAGCTTTAAATTCGTTCTAAAAGTTGAATCTTTGATGTTCTTGTTATGTATTCATGAATTTGCTTTCGTTCTTGAATTGGGTTGAGATTGAGGATTCTTGAGGTTAATGTGTCGATTTATAGAGGGACTAGAGTTAGATTCTAGTGTACATGTGCTGGGTATCTAAATCTAAAGAGAGATTGAGAAAAATAACCGAGTTTAGAAGAATTGGGGTTAGCAAACAAAGAAGGAAAAAGTCGGGCAAATCTGGAACTAGGCTCCGCGTCGCAGACCTGCCTCCCCGTTTCATAAAGTTGTCTTCGCGTCGCGGAGAGGTCACGGACCTCTCTGCCTCAAAATTTATTTCGCAACCACTTATTTTAATACATCTCCGCATCGCGGACTAGCTTCCAAGCAGTGAATTTTGATGTTTTCTCATGTTTAGCTATCTAAAATTAATCCTAAACATTATGAGATCTTTCCTATCACAAATCCCAACCTTTAATCCATAATTCAAGTTCAAGATAGAGTTAAGAGTTAAGTTTTTGAGAATTCTTTCGAATATTCTAAGAAAGTCCTTTTGAGGAGTCTTCTACAATTTCTAATAACTTGTTTCAAGACTCGAGCAAGTGAGTACGAGTAAGGAGAATGTATTCATGAGTCTAATTTACCATTACAAGATCCTTCATACCATGAAGCATAACTCTTGAATTCATAATTCACATTCAAGAGAGAGTTAAGAGTAGAGTTCAAGAAAGTCTTTGAGTTCAATTGTGAATCCTTTGAGATCCACCATCGCTTTGAGTTATGTTTTCAGAAATAAGTATGAGAATGAGAAGAGTCGTATACCTAAGTTCCTTATTGATATTTTGACCCTTGAGTCAAGTCGTTCATGCCCATAACTTCCGCATGAACTCCATCAGTTTAGTATCTTTGAAAGAAGTGGTATCTTCAAGTTCTAAGCCTTTAAGTGTTGCGTTCCTAATCCCATTTGAGAAGTATCTCTGAGTCCTTGAGTTGAATATTTCATGCTCATAGTTCCGCATGAACATTATAAGTCGAACAGTCTTGATGATATGTATCTATGAGTCATTGAGTTGAGTACTTCATGCTCATAATTCCGCATGAACTCTGAGTTGAGCATTCTTGAAATTTAGTAGTATCATTGAAGTTCTTGAGTTCCAAGTATTTGAGTTCTATCTATGGTTAATGAAAACCTTGCATTGAGTCGTTCATGTCCATAATTCGGCATGAACCATATTTTAAGAAGTCTTTTACTAACGTTTTAACTTTGTTTTAAGACTTAAATTTTGAGTTCAGTTAAGAGTAATGTTGAAGTTCTTTTCTTCAAAAAGTATATGGGGACTAAGTATTCCCAATGAGATTTAAAATGTTTTCACATTTAAATAAGAACGGAAACTGAGATTTCCAAAGATCTTTTGAGCTAGTTTTCAGAAAAGAGTAATCGCTTTCTAAATAAAGTAAGAGGGGAAACTTTGATTTCCAAGATAGCCTTTGAGCTAAGTTTTTGAGCACTAATCTCAAATCACAGAAACAAGTATGCTTTTAAAACATAAAGAGCTAGTATATTTTGAGAGTAGTATTGAGCACCGATATGGGGGAGGGTTCAGAAAACCCCGAGCCGCCATAAACCATGTAGCCATCATGGGTAGAAGATGGTCATACTTTTTAGATGAATCCTTTTCGCATAGACTAGTGGATCCACTTAGTAGTTCAGGTCATATTCTTGTGGCAAGGTATAGGATGCGCTAGCAGCGTGAGGACGATCGTTGTATCATCGCAATTTCTCTTATGTGATGGTTGTCGGTTAGAGAAACTCCCACAGCAGTATTTTGTATTTTTATATACATCAGATTATTTATATTTTTACATACATCTCAGAGTTATATGTAT
The DNA here is from genome assembly GCA_029582605.1 of Solanum gracilifrons. Taxonomy (NCBI): domain Eukaryota; kingdom Viridiplantae; phylum Streptophyta; class Magnoliopsida; order Solanales; family Solanaceae; genus Solanum; species Solanum gracilifrons. Next base: position 17,607 of record JAJOOH010000501.1, on the reverse strand, counting down.
CTTTGCATACACACAGAGTTGGCATCATGTTTTTAAACAGCTTTTGTTTATATTGCACTTGTTTTAAATTACTTTATATTGAAATGAGTTCAGTTATGTTAAGTTGAGTTGAGCCAGGTAAGTTTTTCAGTTTCTTTCAGAAAAATTTTCAAGCTTATGTTATGCTTTAGAATTCCCCTTACATGTCGTACATTCCATGTACTGAGCCATTTGGCCTGCATTTTCTCATGATGCAGACACATGTATTCAGTTTCATCAACAGGAGCTTCGTTGATACATCCGAGAGTTCGAGTTAGCTATGGTGAGCCTCCTTGCTTTCGATTGATTTCATTTACCTTTCAGTTATATCAGTTGTTAGGATGTGTGGGTCTTGTCCCGACTTCTATCTTTATCGGTTAGAGGCTTCATAGATAGTCAGTATAGTTGAGAAGTCTGTATTATTCATTTATTTTATTAAATGTTTTAAAGACTTAAGTTTCCTATTTTATGGCGAGTTGAATAATTTATTTTATTCGAAGTTTTCTTTTGAGTTAAAGCTTTCTATTTAAGTTTCATGAATATTTATTTAGTTTTTAAGTTTTGTATGCTTGAGTTAGTCTTCTGCTTGTAGTCAGCCAGGATGAGGGTTCGTTTGGGGACCAGCAATGGTTCTTGAGTACCGGCCACATCCAGGGTGTAGGCTCGGATCGTGACAAACTTGGTATCAGAGCACAGAGTTCAAGTGTCCTAGGGTGTCTATGAAGTCGTGTCAGTAAGATCTTGTTTATGGTTGTGAGGGCCCCACTTCTATAAATGAGGGACTACAGACATTTTAGAAAGTTTCCCTTCTTTCATACTCTAAATTGTGCAACAGAGCTATGTCATAGAGACTTATTCTAACTCGTGATTTTCTCAGAATCATTCGACTACCCATCATACTGGAGGTGGTTGAAAAGCAAAGTCAGTTCTTTGTCGATGAGTTGTTCTTAGCAAGAGTTTTGAGGAAGTCATGAGACTCCAGAGAGGCTTAAGAGAAGTCCAAGAGTAAGCTAAGTGTTTAGTTTCAGAGGAATGCACCCATATTCATTTGAATCGTGCGTTTGAGCTAAAAGTGAGTTGTACTCCTTTCCTTAAGCCTTGTTTCAGCTGAGATCCTTATGAGGAAGTATGTTTAGAGCTTGGGTAGTATTTTCACCCTGAAGGGTAACATGAGTTATGAGATCATGAGCAGTAGTAGAGAAAGAGCCCAGAGTTAGAGGAAAGTATGCAGAGGTTTAGTAATCTAAGAAAGGGAGATAGTGTTTTGAGGAGCTATGTTACTATAGTCATGCACCTAGTAAGTTAGTAATGAGGAGTTTTCCCTTATGGGTAGACTAAGAGGTGATGAGTTGTGAAGATTCCATCATAGGAGGTAGAGTGTGTTGTAGCTAGAAAGGATTTTGTGATGAAGTGTCATTGTGTAGGTAATGACCAGGTGTAAGTGTTGGATAGAAGAGCATGAGTATTCATGAGGTTACAGATCTAAACTAGGCTTATGATTTTGAGGAAGAGCCCATAATATTCAAAGTGTAATAGAACTAATTAGGCATTGATGAATAGTGAATCAGTGCATAATACTCAAGTTGTGATTGGAAATGTTATAGGAAATTGTAAGTATGAATACTAAGAGGTGGGGATTGACTATTTGTCATAAGGTCCTAGTGGACGAGTGTTTCTGAATTTGAATCTAGTAGTTGTAAGTTAGTATAGTAAGCCAGAGATCATATTGCTATTTGGGTTTAGTCATAAACATTAAGCTTGAATTTGAGATGAGTGTCATGATCAAAGGAATGACAACATGAGGGTGACGATGTTAGTCTTAAGATTTGATCTAGAAGACTTGAAGAAATCGAGGTGATTAGCTGCAATAGATATGAGTGGTACAAGTGAGAGACCCTAACATTTAGATAAGGGCAGTGAAATGTGCCTAAGTCACAAGAGTAACAAGAGTGTTAAGAGGTGTGCCAAGATGGTATGTTACCAGATGAGGTTCCAATTATGTGATAATTTTTCATGTGTTCCTAGATAGAATAATTGAGTTGTCAATGTGGAATAGGTCCACATCTTTCAAGTGTTAGCTTTAGACCTAAAGGGGAGATGATAAGAGGAGAAATCAAGTCAAGTGTTGATAATTTCTGAAGGAGTTGATTAGTAGGAGTCCATGGAATTGTTAGAGTACTAAGCTTGAATGTGGTGTTGTTAAATATTTGGTGGTTCTTGATATGAGTCCAATATGGTGGTAGAGAGTAATAGTTTGGGATGAAATTTCCTATAGAGAGGTACATAATCTGAACTTAAGGATTTGGGTTAAGCTTGAATATAGTAAGAGCATACCATTATAATCAGACCTTAGTAAGAGTAACCCCATTCTATACCCCGTCCAGTCGTCATTCGAGGACGAATGATCCCAAGGGGGAGATATTGTAACACCACAGAAAAATTTTGAACTAAGACTCGAACCGTTATTTTTAGTGAGTGAGATTTTTGCAAGGAATTTAAAATTTCTTGAGTGTTAAGGTAACTAAATGTAGCACCTTGAGTTCCAAAAAAAATCGAATTGGAAATAGCAAAATCTGAAATTTTGCAAGTTAAGCTAAGTATGAGTTATGGGTCAATTTCAAACGACCATAACTCCTATATCAGGATGATTTAGGTGTGCTACAAGATACCTTAGGAAAGGTCTTCAAATTATCTTTCCAGCGCCACCGAGTTTGCTCAATTTTGAGCTCTGAATAAAAAGTTATGATGGATTACTAACGTCGCGCAAACCTGGCAGCAGCTCCGCGATAACTCCGCGACGCGGAGCCAACACGGACCTCACTGCCTAGTAAAAGATCTTTCCGACTCATAGCTCATTTTAATTTTCTCTTTAGGGGTATTTTAGTCCTAAAAATCCTTAGGAGGCTATCTAAATTTTCCTAAACGTGTAGAAAATCAGTTTTCTTAAATCTAAACCCTCTCATTCACTCCAAAGATTCTACGCTCAAGGGATTCAAGAAACGGTAAGGCTAGAGTTCATCTTTCAAAATTTTCCTTCAAGTCCTTCAAGAATATGGTTCTTTTAGGTATGTAAGCTTCCATAGTGTTTGGTTTGTTCACCCACACGCCAATCATGTTAATTTCAACTTTAAATTCGTTCTAAAAGTTGAAGCTTTGATGTTCTTGTTACGTATTCGTGAATTTGCTTTCGTTCTTGAATTGGGCTGAGATTGAGGAGTTCTTGAGGTTAATGTGTCGATTTATAGAGGGGTTAGAGTTAGATTCTAGTGTACATGTGCTGGGTATCTCAATCTAAAGAGAGATTGAGAAAAAGAACCAAGTTTAGGTGAATTGGGGTTAGAAAACGAAGAAGGAAAAAGTCGGGCAAATCTAGCACTTGGCTCCGCATCGCGGACCTTCCTCCCCATTTCATAAAGTTGTCTTCGGGTCGTGGAGAGGTCACAGACCACTCTGCCTCAGAAGTTATTTCACGACCACTTATTTTAATGCGTCTCCGCGTCGCGGACTAGCTTCCAAGAAGTGAATTTTGATGTTTTCTCATGTTTAGCTATCCAAAATCAATCCTAAACATCATGAGATCTTTACTATCACAAATCACAACCTTGAATCCATAATTTAAGTTCAAGGTAGAGTTAAGAGTTACGTTTTTGAGAATTCTTTCGAATATTCTAAGAAAGTCCTTTTGAGGAGTCTTCTACAATTTCTAATAACTTGTTTCAAGACTTAAGCAAGTGAGTACGAGTGAGGAGAATGTATTCATGGGTGTACTTTAACATTACAAGATCCTTCATACCATGAAGCATAACTCTTGAATTCATAATTCACATTCAAGAGAGAGTTAAGAGTAGAGTTCAAGAAAGTCTTTGAGTTCAATTGTGAATCCTTTGACATCCACAATAGATTTGAGTTAAGTTTTGAGAAATAAGTATGAGAATGAGAAGAGTCGTATACCTGAGTTCCTTATTGATATTTTGACCCTTGAGTCAAGTCGTTCATGCCCATAACTTCCGCATGAACTACATCAGTTTAGTATCTTTGAAAGAAGTGGTATCTTCAAGTTCTAATCCTTTAAGTGTTGAGTTCCTAATCCCTTTTGAGAAGTATCTTTGAGTACTTGAGTTAAATTTTCATGCTCATAGTTCCGCATGAACATTATAAGTCGAACAGTCTTGAGATGAGAAGTATTTTTGAGTCATTGCGTTGAGTAGTTCATGCTCATAATTCTGCATGAACTCTGAGTTGAGCATTCTTGAAATTAGTTGTATCATTGAAGTTCTTGAGTTCCAAGTATTTTAGTTCTATCTATGGTTATTGAAAACCTTGCATTGAGTCATTCATGTCCATAATTCGGCATGAACCATATTTTAAGAAGTCTTTTACAAACGTTTTAACTTTGTTTTAAGACTAAAGTTTTGAGTTCAGTAAAAAGTAAAGTTAGGTCTTTTCTTCAAAAAGTATATGGGGACTAAGTATTCCCAATGAGATTTAAAATGTTTTCACATTTAAATAAGAACGAAAACAGAGATTTCCAAAGATCCTTCGGGCTAGTTTTCAGAAAAGAGTAATCGTTTTTAAATTAAACAAGAGGGGAAACTTTGATTTCCAAGATAGCCTTTTAGCTAAGTGTTTGAGCACTAATCTCAAATCACAGAAAGAAGTATGTTTTTAAAACATAAAGAGCAGTATATTTTGGGAGTAGTATTGAGAACCGATACGGGGGAGGGTTCAGAAAACCTCGAGCCGCCATAAACCATGTAGCCATCATGGGTAGAAAAGGTTCATACTTTTTAGATGAATCCTTTTCGCATAGACTAGTGGATCCACTTAGTAGTTCAGGTCCTATACATGTGGCAAGGTATAGGATGCGTTGGCAGCGTGAGAAAGATCAATGTATCATCACAATAGCTCTTATGTGATAGTTGTCAGTTAGAGAAACTCCCACAACAGTATTTTGTATTTATATATATATCAGATTATTTATATTTTTACATACATCTCAGAGCTATATGTATCTTTGCATACACACAGAGTTGACATCATGTTTTTAAACAGCTTTTCTTTATATTGCACTTGTTTTGAATTGCTTTATATTGAAATGAGTTCAGTTATGTTAAGTTGAGTTGAGCCAAGTAAGTTTTTCAGTTTCTTTCAGATTCTTTTCAAGCTTATGTTATGCTTTAGAATTCCCCTTACATGTTTGTACATTCCACGAACTGAGCCATTTGGCCTGCATCTTCTCATTATGCAGACATAGGTATTCAGGATCATCAACAGGAGCTTCGTTGATACATCCGAGAGTTCGAGTTAGCTATGGTGAGCCTCCTTGCTTTCGGAGGATTTCATTTACCTTTCAGTTATATCAGTTGTTAGGATGTCGTGGGTCTTGTCCCGACTTTCATCTTTATCAGTTAGAGGCTTCATAGATAGTCAGTATATTTGAGAAGTCTGTATTATTCATTTATTTTATTAAATGTTTTAAAGGCTTAAGTTGCCTATTTTATGGCGAGTTGAATAATTTATTTTATTCGGAGTTTTCTTTTGAGTTAAAGCTTTCTATTTAAGTTTCATGAATATTTATTCAGTTTTTAAGCTTTGTATGCTTGAGTTAGTCTTCCGCTTGTAGTCAGCCAGGATGAGGGTTCGCTTGTGGACCAGCAATGGTTCTTGAGTGCCGGCCACGTCCAGGGTGTAGACTCGGGTTATGACATATATCCTCACCGATTGTACCTCTAGACAACCCCTTCAGATTCAATAATTGAACCATAGTGCTAGTTATGATGAATTTAACTCTTGGCGAAAATGGTGGGAGCACTATAGTTCTTGTAGTTCCAACCTCATCCAAGTTTGATCTTTGTCATCAACAACTACATGCACCTGTTGTTGACCTCTTCTCCTTAGGGATAATGGTTGTTGTTGAGGGACCAACTCTTCCTCTTCTTCATCCTCAATTTCTACCCTATTCGGGTTGTTTGCATAACTGTTGGCACCCCAAGCATGGCCCTCAGTATCCTGTCTCAGTCTCTGCCTCTGCATCATAAGTTCTTGAGCATTAACCATTCTTCTAATAGACTTATGAAGCTCGAGATCGTAAGGAATTAAAGGTAGTCCCTTACTTCTGGTGTTTGATATACACTACTTTAGTTAGCTGTAGAAGACGTAGACAAAAAACAAGAAGTAAAATTAGGAAATACCCTACAGACTGAAATAATTGCAAGTAGAATATTTTTAAACTAAATTCCCCAACTAAGGCGCCAAAATTTGATACGTCCAAACTTACACCTAAATTAACAAGTATATAATGGTTGATATCAATTACAGAACTCAACAAGAGTTGAGGTTGATCCCACCGAGAATTACAAAAGAAACAAATCTACGAGTTCATATGTTCAGAATTCAGTTATGGTTGATATTCCAAGAAAACAAATTGCGTAAAGTAAATATTGGGTTTGTTTTAACTCCAAGTACCCAATTGTAATTAGATTTAAATAGTAACAGTAACAAACAGCAGTTCCAAGGTTTGGTTATAGATTTAGATTAGACTAGGATTGTGTTCCCATGACCTTAGGATTACAACTTAGATTTCACTCGAATAACAGTCTCTTGATACAATGCAAGCATTCTCTAGCAAGATAAATACACCTAAACGCTCATCATCCCTATTAGGTAAATCTCACTTTTCCCCTCTCGTTCCCAGAGTGTTTTAGTTAATCCTTGCGCATTTGCTTAAACACTATTCCCTCTCGGCTCAAGTCTTTAAAATGAGTTATTCAATTAAAGCTCATTCACTTCTAACTTTTCCTAATCATAGCCTTTTCTCACGAGCAAGTAATTAATAAAGGCAGGTTTTAACGTGTGGACTTGTTAGAAAGCAATCAATGGGAAATTAGATACAAAGCATACAAAACATCTATTGACAATCATTCATGGTTGATTTTCAAGTTGCTCTTTATTAATGGTTCCCACATCCCTAGTTATGGTTTTTAGCTTCTCATGTTCTCAACAAAACAATTGTTAAACAGTGATGAAAGATCTAAAGAAATAGACTTAAAATAATGAAAATCAATTAATCTTGATTAAGAACTTGAATCCCAAGATCAAACGATGATTAATTATTCAAAAGATAAACCCAAAAGAAAAAGTTATCGTCTTTGCGATGAAAAACTTGTCTCACAATATTGATTATAATGAAAATATTGATCTATGTAATTAATTATAGTCTTAAAAATGAATCCTAATCAAATTAGGAAAGTAATTCAGTCTACAACATTCATGAGCAGGCAAAACGGCCCGTGAAGATTTTCACGGTTTGTAAAAGCCTCCCATGATCCAACACTTGGTCAATTTCTTCAACCTCTACCTCAGCTTCCCACGAGTCACTGTACGGTCCGTAAAGGTCACCATGATCCATCTAGGGTCTCATATAGTTACTATTGGAATTCTTTTCTTCAAGGGCCACCTTCACGGGAAGTTTCACGAGCCATTCACATATTCATGTCTCATATAGCCTTTCATCAACAACTGCTACACTTCCATTTCAGATCTTTACTTTCAACACTTTCTTACAAACACTCTTCCTGCACATTAAACCAAAAGAAAATCATATCGACAAAAACATGCTTGGTTCCTTGCGATAATCCTTTGTTTTGGGTGTCGAATGTGCAATAAGTTCACGACACATCACACTCTAAGAGAGAAATACATGCAAGCCTCATCCCATAGGTTTGCCCATATTTTTCAATCGTCACTCAACCTAGTTTATGCAAGATCACCAAGGTATTTTTAGGCTTTTAATGGGGTTGAGGGTAAATGTATGGCCAATTTAGCTTAGTGACTTCATATTTTCAAAGCATTGTCGTACTCATCTTCATCTCTTCTCAAGTTCTTTTCATTCTCATGACTTGGAGACTCACTTAAGCTTTTTATTCAATTTGTTGGGCACCCCTCTTATTTCATGAAACTTTCTTTTTCATTTCAATCTTTAAGATTTTATTCTCCTTTTTTCTTTGATAATGAGGGGTTCCTTTTTTCTTCCTCACATTTCAATGTGGAGTCTAACTGATGTTTGCATAATCAAGGACACAACTTACAATGCCAATGTCTACGATCGTGCAATAGTATAATAACCCAACCAAGGGTTGGGATCGTCCCAAGAGATTGGTTTTGAGAATTTATAGAAAAATAAAATTACGTTCTAACTAGTCGTAGCTAAAGACATTAACGAGTAAAAACATTTTAAATTAAAAGGGGGGACACAAGAGTGTCAATTAACAATGGGGGGATTTTTGTCACAAGTAAGTAAAAACAGCAAAATAAACAAGGGTTTTTAAATAATGAGAGGGAATCCTTGGGATGTGACGGGAATACGAGTTAAGCTAAATTATTGGGTACATGCTTGCAATACCAAATTTATAGAGTAATAGTGACTAGGCTAAGCTTTATGTGGGAATAAGTTCTCTCTCGAACAACTTACCCCATTTCAAATAGGTTCCTCTCGGACACCCACTTGCCGCATGCAAACCAGCCTACGCCTTACCCCACTCACTCTCTCGAGCTGAGTGTTAGGATATGGGACTAGGGTTCACTCTCTCAAGCTGAACCTCATGTCGACCTACTCCTTAGGCCATCAATCTAGTAATCTTCGTTTCGCAACTTCTCTCTCAAGCAAGACAAAAACACATAAATAAACTTGTATTTGCAACTACAAATTTGTTAAATTCATCCACAACTACTAGACGAAATCACCATTAAACTACATCTAAACTATCAGCAAACAAGATCCAACAACAATCTTAACCCATATTCGCTAAATCACACCCCAAGAATGGGGGTTTTTAGCCACACATCAAAAGATAGAAATTTATACCTAAATGAGCTTGCACTCAAATGGGTATGAAGATTTAAGTCTTGCTACAGGCCAAGAATGAAGAAATCGAGAGACCCAAGTCCAACTCGTTGGAGATGAAACCCTCTTCTTCTTCAAGTTTCCAAAACCCTCTCAAACTTAGAGCAAAAATATCAAAATGTACTATTCTCTAAGTGAAAATTATAATAAAAGTTCCACACTAACACTAAAACTCTAACTAGTATTCATAATTATCACAGATTTGTGCTGCAGCGGATTGCTCGGCGTCATTAGTCGAAATCGCCGATCAACTCGGCGATTCTCCCTTTGGTGTGTTTCATCGCCGTCTTGTACTAACCTTCAGCATCGTCGTGCTCTAGGCCATTGGGCGGTATGGTACTGCTTCATGGAACTGCTCGGCGATGCGCTGACTGCTCTCTTTTTCCACCGACTTGATTAATTTCTTCAGGGCTCAGCACACTTGAACAAAAGGCGAAGTAAGACCCTTCGGCGACTCGCCAAGTGGACTCGGCAATCCTCAAGCCTTCATTTCTTCGTTCTTTTCAGCCCTTTTCGTTCCTTTTTTGCGACGTAGTGTCTATGCTCTCTTTAACTTCAAATACCTAAAACTTAAGGGTTTTCATCAGATATTAAGATAAAATAAGAATTTAAGGACACAATTTCTATTAAAATATAGCCCTGAATGAGTCCAACTTGTGGACTCATCACTAACTTTTCTTTTTCACTATCCACTTGGCTTTTTTCCTCCTTCCTTTCCACACCCCAACTTAGGCTTTTTGGCTTATGTTGGCTATTCAAACAAATCAATGTTTAGAAAATATATATTACTAAAAGTGGGAAGCTCCTAACCTCAAAGTTGGATTACCATTTTGCCCTTAAAATAAAATAAAATTTAATTAAAAAAATAGTAATCAGTATTTTAAAAACTTTTTTTATTCAAAAATAACAATAATTCTCTACATCATCAATTAATCATTATGTCCAGAATGTGGAGAAGATAGAAAGTTGGAAAAAGCAATTTAATGTAGACCAAATTCATTGGATTATATAAATTAAATAATCATAATTCTTTGGCAATTAAAACGTTACCAAGAATTACTAAATAAATATTTGCATTTTGAATACGCACTACTATACAAAATTAAAAATTGAATATGAAGGGTCAATTCCCTCTATTACATAAGAATTTGTTTCGAAATTAAAGTTGAATTTATAAGGTCATTATCTAATAATATTTAAGAACCAATGATGTTTGCGTAATCAAGACACAACTTCCAATGAAAGTGTTTACGATCGTACAATAGTAAAGTAACCCAACCAAGGGTTGGGGTCGAGTCCCAAGGGAGTGGTTTTGAGAATTAATAGAAAAATAAAATTAAGTTCTAATTAGTCATAGCTAAAAACATTATCGAATAAGAATATGTTAAATATAAGGGGTGACACAAGAGTGTCAATTAACAATGGGGGTTTGTCACAAGTAAACAAAAATTAGCGAAAATATAAGGAGTACTAATCTAGGAGAGGGGATTCTTGGAATGTGATAGGAATACGGGATAAAATAAACTATTGGGTACATGCTTTTGATAATAAATCCGTTGAATATTTGTGACTAGGCTAGACTATAGTGGGGGTAAATTCTCTCTCGAGCAACTTACCCCGAATCAACTCGGTTTCTCTCGAACACCGAGTTGCCGCATAAAGAATAGCCTCCACCTTAGCCCACTCACTCTCTCGAGCTGGGTGTGTGGGAGAAGGACTAGGGTTCACTCTCTCGAGCTGAAACCCATGTCGACCCAATCCCACCAGCCATCAATTTAGTAGTCTTAGTTTTACGACCTCTCTCTCGAGCAAGCCGAAAATACAAAGGTGAAATCGTATTTGCAACTACAATTTCATTAAGTTCCACCACAACTACTAAACGAAATCACACCTAAACAACAAATAAATCATCAACAAGCAAGACCCAATAGATAATCTAACCCATATTCACAAAATTACACCCCAAGAATTGGGGTTTTAGCTAGACATGTAAAAGAGATAGAAATTTATACCAATTTGAGTTTGCATTCAAATGGGTATGAAGATTTAAGTCTCAAAACAAGCAAAGATTTAAAAATCCACAAGACCCAAGTCCAAAATCTTAGAGTTGAAACCTTTCGAATCTTCAAGTTCTTCAAAACCCTCTCCAAACTTAGAACTCAAAATTCTATGTTAAAAATTATATTTTAAAAATCTGATATTAAGCTACAACTCTCAACGAGTATTTATAGTTTTCAAAAATTTGTGCTGCAGCGGATCATTCGGCGCCGTTAGTTGAGATAGCCGATCAACACGGCGATTCGCCCTTTGGTAGGTTTCATCTCCGTCTTGCTTTATCCTTCAACATTGTCGTGTTTTGGATCATTTGGCGACATATAAATTAATGTCACTACAAACTCCTAGCACAAAGTTAAGTTGAAAGTTTCCTTACCGATTAAGTTTTGATGTAAGATCAACTTTAAACGACCATATCTCTAAGAATTATGTGGGCCACAACATATCAAATTAAAGGTATTTGAATCTTCTTTCCAACGCCACCAATTTTGCGTTAATTCGAGTTTTGAGTAAAATGTTATGATCATTTTAGTAACCTGGTACAGTACAATGACGAATTAGCCGACGGGAAAATATTAAAAAGGGTCGTCTTTGTCTTATTACCTCTAAGAAAACCCTAAACAAAGTTATTGACAAATTAAAGGCTCAAAAGAATGATATTTTTATCTCTTAATCCCCCATTCTCTTCTCTCTCAAAACCGTAAGGCAAAACCCTAAGGAAAAACCAAAGTAGAAGACTCCATTCAAGATTCTTTCAATCTATTTCAGGATTCTTCTTCAAGGTAAGTTTTTCTCCAAGAATTCCATTCTTTCCAACTCAAATTCCTCCATACAATTATTAATCACTAATGAAAATCATAATTCTTGGTCATAGAGATTTCAAGAAACTAATTCAATAAGCTCAAGAAAGGTTTTCTTGATTTTTATCCTTCAAGCTAGGGTTTCAAGGCTTCTGATCAAATTCTTCTTCAAGATTCTTCAAGAACCTTGTTCTTCAAGGTATTTAAGGCTATCATAGTGTTGGACTAGTTCGTCCTCATGCCCTACATCTACTTTTAAATCAGTAGAAGAGTAACCTAGGATTTTATCCCTAGATTTGAGTATTCTTGAGATGAGTTGATTTTGAGTTCTTGAGTTCCTGGTTCTTTTTGAAATTCTATACCTACTTTTTGAATTGCTATATGTCATGCATTGAGATTCTTGAGTTGATTCATTCATGTCTATATTTCAACATGAGCCCTATGAAAATATATTCTTATGATGAGTAGTATCATTGAGTTCTAAGTTCTTGAGTTCTAGATGTTTGAGTTCTTGAGTTCTGAGTATTGAGTTTTCTATACTGTTATTGTGATCCTTGAGTTGAGTTGCTCATGTCTATATTTCAACATGAACCCTATTTTGAGTTATAAATTTTGAAAATCTTCTAAAGCCAACATTTTTGTTTTAAGCTGAGTTTTTGAGAAAGTAAAGAGGAGTTTGAGAAAGAGTTTTAAACATGATTAGTATGATAGTCGAGTAAGCAATCAATATTTAAGTTGTATGGTATCTAGTTATACCATCAATGTTTATGCAGTATGACTTACTGAGTCATCAATAATCATATCACAATATGATTTGATATATTTTTTAGAAAATGTTTACAAGTAAGAATTGAGTAAGAGTATAAGGGAACTATGTATTCCCAAAGGTATCAGTTTTTATATTAATAAAAGAGAAACTTTTATTTCTAAATGGGTTACGAGTTCAAGGATATTTCAAGAGCAATTACCTCTTTTAAGAGGATAGTTTGAGATATTATCTCAAACCAGAGGAAGAGTATGTTTTTAAACATTGAGCATGAGTATATATTATTGGGAGTAGTATTGAGCACCGATATGGGAATGAGTTCAGACAACTCACATTCCTCATAAACTATGTATGCTAACATGGGTACAGGATCATAATTTTTAGATGAATCCTAAGTACCTTCGAGAAGATCTTTGTGGATCCACTTAGTTAAGATGTCCTATAATCCGGCAAGGTATAGGACAGTTCTGGCAGCGTGGGAGAGACGTTGTATCATCACGTAGCTCATAGTGATGGTTGTTGGTTAGAAAATCTCCCAATAGAGTTAAAGTGTATTTTTATGTATCACTTATTATGGTAAGTTCATAGATGAGAAAGTATTTTGTAAAACTTTAAATGATTTAACTCATTTATTTCTTTACATTTAGCTTGAGTACATTGTTATCTATTGCAGTCCTTTCTTTTACTTATTTATTATTCAGCTATATTACATACTCGTACATTCAATGTATTGATGTCATTTGACCTGCATCTTTTAATGATGCACATACAGGCTATTAAGATCCTCAACAGGAGTCTGTTGAGATCACTTCATCTGCTCGTCTGCCTATGAGTGAGACCTCCTTACTATTGAAGTACTCTAGTTTTATGAGTTATTAGTAGTAGTTCTTTTGAGGAGTCGTAGGTCTTGTCCCGACACTCATCTTTGTATAGTAGAGGCTTCATAGATAGACATTTTTGGAGAGTCTTTAGGTATGAGATATTTTATTTAAAACTTATGTTTCATACTCAGTATATTCAGTGAAGTTTTGAGATTAAGTAAATTGTTTTTAAACGTTTCTTTCAATTTGATGCTTATGTATGCTTCAGTTAGTCTTCTGCTTGTAGTTAGCGGGGATAAGGGTTCACTTGGGGCCAGCAATGATTCTAGAGTACCGGTCACGTCCAGGGGGTACTCAGGTCGTGATAGTTTGCGTGAAACACAAAAGGGGAAGAAAAAGAAAAAGAATATAAATAAATGGGAAGAGGATTTTTAGGAGGAATAGCGAGTTTGAGGTAATTAGGATAAAGGGTGAGATAATTTGAATTTTTTAGGACGCTCTTTTTTTCTTCTTTTTCATAATATATAATATTTTTAAGACGAGCTAGGTTAAAGTTGAAGGATTAATTAAAATAAATAATAACTAACCAATACATTAAATTCACAAGCTTCTTTTACTAAAATCTAAATGTAAAGAGAGCATATAATTTGTTGTAATTTTCAGATCTTATTTTTATTTATTTTAAATTTTTAAACCTACTAAAATAATAATATTTAAGTTTTAAAATGGTGTAAAAATATAAATTTGGTCAAAAATCACGTGTGTACAGTATCTTATCCTTATACTAGGTACTTGCATCTTGTCCAGCAAATAAGCTCTTTTAATCCCACTAGGCAATTGATCTAGCATATTGTATAACATAGGTCCACTCCTCTTTGACCACTTGTGGGGTGCATACAATTCTCTTAAATTGATTTAAGATGTTAGTATCATCAGTTAAGGATTAGGCTTGAAGATGTACCCAAGATGACATTCAGGACTGGGCATAGGCACTATGAGTTCTTGGTGATGTTGTTTGGGTTGACCAATGCACCTGCAACCTTCATGAATTTGATGAATGGTGTGTTCAAACCATTCTTGGATTCATTTGTAATTGTCTTTATTGATAACATTTTGGTCTACTTGAAGAGTAAGGAAGAGCATGATGACCATCTTCGTATTGTTCTAGCTGGCCATGGGAAAGTATGACTCCATTTGGCTTGTAGTTGACAGACTGACTAAGGCATCCCACTTCATTCCAGTCAGAGTAGAATAAAATGCCCATAATTTGGCAAATATTTGTGTTAAGGAGATAATAAGGCTGCACGGGGTGCCCCTATCAATCATTTGAGACCGTGGTACACAGTTCACATCGATGTTTTAGGGGAAGTTGCATGAAGATTTGGGCAATCAACTCAGTTTTAGCACAAATTTCCATCCACTAAGTAATGGACAGTCGGAGAGGACAATTCAAGTGTTGGAAGACATGTTAAGGGCATGTGTAATTGACTTTGGAGGGCATTGAGATAAATTCCTACCATTATGTAAGTTCTCTTACAAAAATATATACCACTCCAGCATTGACATAGCACCATTCGAAGCACTTTATATGAAGGGATATAGATCGCTCATATGCTGGAGATGTGAAATCTTTGGGGGTGGAGTTGGTAAAGGATGCTCAGGATAAGGTGAGAAGTATCCAAGCTAAGCTTCTAGCCACTCAAAGTTGATAGAAAGAGTATGTAGATCATAAAGTAAGGGACATGACGTTCAGTCAAGTGAACAAGTTCTTCTGGAAGTGTCACCCATAAAGAGGGTGATGAGATTCGGCAAGAAGGGCAAGCTCAGTCCTTGCTACATTTGCCCACTTGAGATCCTTGACTGTGTAGGGCCAAAGGCTTATAGGTTGGCTTTACAACCTAGCCTATATGGATTCCATCCAGTGTTACATGTGTCCAAAAAGTATCATGGGGATGGAGATTATATCATCAAGCGGGACTCAGTTTTGTTAAACAATGATCTTTAGTATGAGGACGACCCAGTTGCAATACTTGATCGTGATGTCCAGAAGCCAAGAACCAAAGAGATTAAGTTAGTGAAAGTTCAATAGAAGCATCGTTCGGTTGAGGAAGATACTTGGGAAACTGAGAAGGATATGCGAGACAAGTATCCCAGTTATTTGACGATTCAGGTACTACTCTATTCACACCTAAGTCAATTTTTTTGTAGTATGTGTTCATTGGTATTAATTGTAACGACATGTTCCCATATCTATGGATAAAACAATGGGTAACTTCGAAATTTCAAACCTAGGCCACACTTGGATGAAATATGAGTCAGGTAAGGTCTAGGGTAACCTGGTAATGGATGGGGGATTTGATTTTGAATTTAATTATTTAAGTGGATAGCCAAGACGATAAGAAGCATGTACGGCTTTACAGAATCAAATTTGGGTGGGTAGAACTCTCATAATTGATCTTAGCGTGAAATGGTGGTTTTAGAACATCAAGGTTCGAGGGTGTGTTGGGACATTGAGACTTGGAACATAAATTCCGAGTCTCTATCTCAGTGCAATCCACCACTGCGGGATTATTCCCGCCATGCCAAGGCCGCTATGGCGGGATTTGGCCCGTTATGGCGGGCCAGTCACTAGTAAAAATGGGAAAAGCCCTAAAAACATTATTTTTCTATGAACTTCATTCTTGGAGAGAAAAAGGGCGACCTACAGCTATTTCTTTTGATTTTTCACTGATTCTCACGCTAAAGGTAAGTCAATTACCCCCCTATTTCGTAAATTGATTCTTAGAACTTAGAATCCTTGCTACTTGTCCTTAGGGAAGAGTTTTGGCTTGAATTTAATGGTGGAAAAATCCCTAGTTAGGTGTTAGGATCATGGGGTTGGACAAGGGTTAGTATTTGGATATAATCTGGCTAAACTAGTCCTCTATTATTGAACCTTTGCATAATTTAATAGTTTTCGATCAAGAAAAAGTTGAGAGACTCCGAAAAGGGAAAGGGAAAGCTCCTTAACAGTGTCGAGGCTATGTTTCGAGGTAGGTGATGGTTTGGTTTCCCGTCTGTGTTATATATGCATGCTAACTGCTCCATTGTATTCATGCATGTATGCGAATAGAGAAAAATGAATCTAATGAAATTACTAATTGTGATTATATAGCTAGCATGCAATGAACTTGTTGCCTGATTGTACAATATAAGTGTGTAATTCATTCATTGTGGTGCTAATTTTGTTTGCGGTTGTGGTTAATTAGATTGGGTGTCATGTTCCGACACATTATTAGATCTGATGTCACATTCCAACACACTAACCATTTGAGTACGGGTTCCATGAGAGGACTATCATTGACCGTTGCATTTGAGATTGATATTGTGAAACTGATATATTGAGCATGAACTGGTAAATTGTTATTCCTTATGTATATGTGTGGGTTACTATGTTGTAGTTACTTGTGTATGTCTCACTTACTGGAATAGTCGTGTAATCCTATCAGTACACCGTTATTTGTGTACTGCATGGATTCATCTAGGATCTTAGTCCACTTCATTCGGACTTAAACCTTTCAGACTCTTACATAGGTTTAGTTGTTTTGGGGTTGCATCCCCTTATCTTAGATTGTTTAGTTAGAAGTTTAGGTACAATGACTTTGAGGTTTTAGGAATTGAATTTCTGCTTGTTTATTTTTGTGTTTGGTAACTTACTGAGTTTTTGGGAACTCAACTTGTAAATTGATTATTTAAACCTATTTCCACATCTTTAAATACATGTCGTTTGGTTAGTATTATTTAGTTAGGTTGTAGTAATGGTTCTCCCACTTGAGGGTTGGTGTGAGTGCCAATCACGACGGTTTGGGTCGTGACAAAACTGAACTTGTTGAAAGAGAAAAATATAGTATTGCCTTACGCTGGGCAAAATTCAACAAATAAGAGGCCAATAGTAATAGCTTTTTCTGTAGTCTAAGAATAAAATGATAAAGACATTTGACACAGTGTGGTAACTTTATAAAGTGCAAGAATATGAAAAGGGTATAGAGTATTTAACTGATTGAAGTTTAAAAGACCAAAGATATAAATATTGTAATATGAAAAGTTTGATATTGCAACTGATAATTCTAAAAGGTTTGGACACTAACCATCTACAATAATTGTAGCAGAGAGAAATAGTACCCCCCCCCCTTTCCAGTGAAACTGAATTAATTATCCAATTGATAGAAGATAAACATTTTAGCTTCTAATATGTAAAAGTTATTA